>JAVTVY010053748.1:0-26642 GCA_036873755.1 Hanleya hanleyi
ATTTCCCCCAAATTTTGTTTCCTGTGATCGATTTATTAGACCTATTACCGTATACCACCAGGCACCAGCTGCGACTGCGATGATCTCGTTGAGCCAGAGCCAGAAGCAGAACCAGAGGACGATGACTCAGTGGGATGTTCTCCGACTCCGCGACCGGGGCCTGATTTCCATACGTCACGGGTATGTAGGCCCATTTCTGTACTGGTATGATGATCAGTTGGGTCAGTTCAAGTTCAACCCAGTCAGGCCTATCAAACATTCTACAATATCTCGAGAACGACAGGTAGAATAAGAACTGACATTCTGCGACTTTATAGCCCATTAGTAAATTTGAACCCTTTGGATACCTGTATCTCTCCAAGCCGAGGATCATGAGTACATTCAATATGGCAGATATGAGGTTGAGACTGAAAAAGGAGCCTAGAATCGCAATGTAGACTTAACTTTTGTACATTTATCTCTTCCAGTGTCCATAATATATTTGATACGGTGACAATTCCATGCAAAGTCACTCTTACGTGAAACTTGATGAACACACCAGCTGACTTATATGGACAAGTCTAGAACTTCCCGTCATAGAATAGTGAGGGGATTTCTTAGCCCAAATTTGTATGCTAAACACTTTGAACAAAAACGCTTAGAACTCTCTTACCTAATCAAATCTATATTTGCGCAGATGCTGGGACTGTGGTACGAACTTGCCAGCACCAGGAAACTGACCGGGGCCTTTGACGAAAGCTTTGATTCCATGGTTAACTACTTCAGCGTAGGTGTACATGGCACCATCTCGTCTAAATTCATTGCGGCCGAGTAAGTTACGATGCTATGATGCTATTCAAAAATGTTGCAACAGATTCCAGTAATTACGGCAATAACTCACTAAATAGGTTACAGAGGATTGCTTCTCTAAAATGGAGGTAGAAAAGGTCGTTTTCGCTCAATAATTTCAAGAATATATGGAACGGAGCGACATCCGCCATAGGCGACAAATATATCCGCATCGGCTGGATTAATAAAACAAATTTTGGTCAATCTAATTTAAAGGGAACGTAAACCCCTTTTCCTCATAGAATTCAAATCGCGTATCAGATATTTTTCACAATTGTTTCAAAGCAGTACTAAACGTTTTAACACTGGAACAACATAGAGGCCTCCATGTTTGAAGAATCGTGACGTCAGAGGACACTAGTTCTTCTGCCTCTGGAGGTAAAAACGCGTCAATTGGCAGAGGTGCAGTATTCGAGACCGTAGCTTACAAACATGAACGAGGATGATAGTGCGACGTGTCGGGATTACCTGGTACATTGTGACAGCCAAATGCAGAGCAGCCCAGCATCGTAGAATATCTGATAGCTAGAATCAGGCTGTATTCTACATCAAAGCTAACCAAAAACATTGCCTCTGTTAGTCGGGGAACGGAGCTGTGCATGACAACGACCATATGCGGCCATGTTATCTCGACGCAGAGAATGTCCGATGACGTAGGAGATTATCGGCACAACTGAATTTCAAGCTTTCCCATTGGATAAAAATCCTGCCCAAAATAAACATGGCGGCGCCCCCAAGAAATTCCAAATCACGGTATTTTCTATGTTTGCGTCTGTCTCATTCATTGGAAAAAAACGAGAAAAAATATTTGTCACGATTTTTTTATTCTATCGGAACTCTTGTATAATTCCCGTGGTGTTTTACCGCAGAGTTTACGTCCCCTTTAATAGAAGACACTTACATTTGAAATTACCTTTACGACACCTAACAGCGTATAAGGTAACTCACCTGGAGGAATTTGGAGTGCTATGATGAATAAATCAAAAGATATTAGCAAAAATGACCTTTTTACCTCTATTTTAGAGAGGTAGGTCTCTAAAATACTATGATTGTCTTTTCGAATTTGGTGCTAATACTGTTATATGGAATATGGAATAGGTCTTTGGATTTTTAACGTGGATATTCTCTAATGGACGACGGCTGGATTATGAATGACGGACTAGACGCTTGTAATCGCTAACATGTTGAAGATAACAATGATGATGAGTTTAGTTTCGTGATTCTCGTTTTATTCAAAGATCTGTATTTTATTCAGATGTGAAGCAGAGAGTACTAAAATATACTCGATGTGATTTGATTCCGCTTCTATTGCTATTGGAGTTATTTGACTATTCTGGTAATTTTTAGGAATCAAAAGATTCACTGTCGGGCTCATTAATAGTTCTGCACCATATTGGATTTTATTTGCTATATTTCAACAAGCTGGAGAAATGACAAACATGGTAATAAGCAAAATATCCAGTAAGTTTTCAAGCATCCATTCGTCTGTGGATACATAACCTAGAAATTCGGAACAACTGATCAAAATACTCTTTTTGTTGCTTTCGATTCGTCGAATATTACTAACATGGTGGATAGGCACAGGAACATGCGCACTAGGCATATAAACATCAATGCGTCCTGGAATGTGCTTGTTTAACATTATTCATGGTTTGTCTTTGAGGAATGGAGTGTGCATACCCACGTTCACAGGTATTGTCGAGGAGAGATGTCCGGATGACAAGTCAGGACAGGTGCTCGGTTCTCTTGCTCCATCCATGACAACATCTTGGTGTGAGTAGTATATTAATCGCCCTTTCACTGACACGACCAATATTTCTACCCTATCTCCGAGACGACACAAAATTGATGGATGACACTGAATATCTTATATTGGAGTTATTTTGATGCGACCTAATTGAGTAATTCCCAGGCAGACGGCCATTGATAAATTCAAAATGCCATGGTCGCGTAAAACCTTTGTTTTGATTGGTCAATATACACAGGATGTTGGTTTACTGGATACCGAAATTTACAGAGGCATTTTCCATGAATACGATTCATTTTCACGTATACATGTACCAGGGGTATCTAGGATGGAAATACTCCTGGTTGTATGGAGGTGTAGATTTCATCGCATAAATATATCCAAAGTATAACGAGATCAAACATTGTTGACGATTCTTTGCAAATCATAGCTACGTCAACAAACATGGCGTCGTCTGTGTAATGTAGATTGGTCAAATTATTGACCCTGAACCGATTTTACATCTTATACTAGAATCGTGATCTTGAATCTGATCCTGCTGCTGTTCTTGTGCTACATCACTTTCGGTGATGGTATCATTTCCTGTTATTGCGTCACTTCTGGTTATTACGCCACTTTCGGTGATTACGTCACTTCCAACTATTACGTCACTCCCAGTGATTACGTAATTTTAGGTGATTACATCACTCTCTTCCTCCCTCCCTGATCCCTCCTCGACCATGACCCTGCTCCAGAGTTTTGAAGGCCCATTTTTCCACTACTGTAATATTGCATATTTCGTTTCGCCAGCGTCAAATAAATTAAGTTGAATGCCTATGACTGAGTTTATTATGCAGATTTGAACAACTTTATATACGCTGATAGCGAGCTGATGATATCCTCATGGTGTGGACTCAAACATTGTGACACCTTGAATTCCCATGAAATCAAAGTGTTCGGTCGAGCGCCGACCTATAGCAACGCCACCCAAGAGCGAGTCGGCACGATTCTGCAGGCCTACTGCCTAGATGCAGACGAACTTATTCGATCTACTCACACAGGTAATTACTCTATAATGACAGGTTAGAAATCATATAGAAATAATTATTTTGTCGAGGAAAATATTTGCTTACATTTTTCATATAATGTAGATGTGCTCTTTCATGGAAAATAATTTTCGCAGAGAAATAGAAATGTGATACGTTCTGACTGGGTACAATAAATGCCTCATATGTGTTATGCAAAAAGTTATTTGAAGATTCTAATATTGAAAGCTGGTGCATCAAATATTGACAAACAGTTTAAAATATCTTTCTTAGAAATCTATCGCAAACAGCCATAACACAATAAGTAATTTCTTTATTGCACTGTATGGTCTTTTAACTCTACATTACGTGTAGTTGACTGCACCGCACAAATGTTTGGGGACCAAAACACCCAGAAGAAAAACGAAACAGAGATCTCGTGTAAAGTTGAAGATATACCAACACAGAGTAATTTCACAGAATCAGAGGTTTGTACTGTCAACACAATTCTGGACCACATCATAGGTCTGTTCTGTTAACATAATTCCGGACCACATCAAAGGTCTGTTCAGTTAACACAATTCCGGGCTACATCACAGTCTATATTGATTTTTTAAACATAATTCCGGACTTCATCAGAGTTCTGTACTGTTTGCACAATTCATGACTACATCAAATGTTTGTACTGTTAACACAATTCTGGACTACATGTACATCAGAGGTATGTACTGACTGTTAACATAATTCCGGACTACACCAGATGTCTGTACTGTTAACATAATTCCGAACTTCATTTATTTATTATTCCAAGTGTTATGTCGAATGTTTAAGTAGACATAATTGACCATAACCAAATGTGAATTGTGCTGAACACCTGCGTATGTATTATTGATCAACAGACCGGAATGGGTTTTTTGGAGAACGTTTCTCTGCATGAACTCCGAATTCTTTTATCTAATCGAATTATCTCATAATACGAAAGATTCAAATATATCGATTTTAACGGTAATATTAGAGACATCTGAAGCACCCTGTGCCATTCCTTCAACAAATAACGTTATCGCTTACCCATACAAATGAACGGGAGACTCAGCTTTCTAGATGATACATTTCATCAGTCCAATGTTCCATGTACGCCATGATTTTACTCTCGTACCGCGTAGACTATATATTTTTCGACAGCGATGACGTGTTAACATAATATAATAGAGATGTGTTACGTTCTTTTGACTGGTGTGTCTAATGCTTACATTATGAATATGCTGTCTCTGCTACGTTCCCATGGATAATGCCCGAAGTCATAAATGTTGGAGCTGTAATGTCGATGCTTTCAATATCCAGGCGAAGAGAGGCTCTGACAATCTTTCGCGGCTGTAAAAAAGTTTCAAGATTGTCGCATGAAATTAGCTAAACAGGATCGCGCTGATATTCAAACTGACTTTGGCAGATTGATAGCATGCTGTCTCGAGATTACCGTATGCGCATGCTCGAGCCATTAATGTGCCACACTATGCCTCTGGTCTGATATTAATTTCATAATATTCTGTTGTACAGTATCTGAAGCCCACGAATAAGAAGTCACAAATAAGTAGCTCTATCGAGTTGCGCAAAATGTGTACGTGGAACACAGCATGTGTTGAGGGTATATGTGTCTGGCTAACGTTGTGATTGGTTGCCTGTCGATACGCTTATGGAATAAACTAAATGCAGTCATTTCAAGGCTGAATAGAAATAGACTATTCGGCTATTCTCCTCTACAACGACATCAATGTCATCCAACACGATGAAGTATTAGCCCTGAATGATTTCGCGGGGATAATACAAGCGTCCAGTCCATTATTTAATTTCGGCAAAGAGATTCCGCGTCCATATTCTAAAGACCTATTCCATATAACAACTTTAGCACCAACTTCAAGAAACAAACGAAAAATCATAGTGTACTCAAACATAGGAATGTTACCGGCGAGAGAGAAGCGGTCAACAGTTTTCAGTGATGTCGGCAACATATCATGTTGTTCAATAATATCAAGTCCGTATCGCTGATCAGTATTCTTAATACATCCGATTTTCGTAAAATCTTTATCTAGAGAATGATGTGTCTCAGTCACGCTTTGATGGTGGGGGTTTATATGAAGACCATGAGGTTCTTACAGTACAAGGGTTCATACGAATCATAGCCCTGGGCTTTGGGATGTATGAATCCATGCCCAGTACCGATGTCCCGTGATGTATGAATGTATTTTGATGGGCGGCCTGGTATCGTCTATATCACTGTGCTAACCCCACCGAGGGCGCTGTGCATTGTACATGTCTTATTTACTACTGCGCGGTGACAAATGAAAGGTAAAACGTGAAGATCACTGGCAGCAGACGGATTCCGTCGATGACAAGGGAAATGTGGCAACTCGTGCTCTTGAATAGTACACATTTTACCGACTTGTGGCCTTTACTGTGCAATCGTATCGCTGACTCAGTGTATCTGTAGTACAAAGCTACCAATTGGTGGAGAATGTCAGACGGGTAAATCCGCTAATGGTGTCTTCTACTTCGCCGGCAAGTTCACTATAATACAATCGTCTAGTCTGTCATTCAATATTCAACCCTTTGTCCATTAAATAATTTCCTCGTCCATAATCCAAAGACCTAATTCATATAACATTAGTAGGGGAGATTAGCGTACAGATGGACATGGGGCACAGTGGAACAAGCCGTCTAGCTCCTGTCTCAAGGACAGGAAGCACATTACATTAGTATCACCAGAAAGCCACCACCCCCATACAACGTCTATATTGATTACAAGTGAAAACTATCACTGGTGAAATATTTGCAGCACAAACATTGTTTTTGAGCAGCCGAAGTAAATTTTTAGGACGAAGGATGCTATTTTGTTATACCAAGTTTTCAGCAGTACTTGATTGCTGTTTTTACTCTGAAAGAGGATGGACAAATGTACAATTTAATCATATCGATTTATTATTTCAGATGTATGCATTAGTTTTTTTCATAGGACAAATTATATCATGCACGCGGGGCAAACTGGGGCACTTGCCCGGGCGCAGTGGGACAATAGTACTCAAATTGTGAAATTTATGGCTAATCCTTTCGGATATGATGACTTTTACAAACAGTTTCGAAGGCAAATACTTTTACTAGCAGGAGAATCACACAAAATATTTGTTTTTCCTCAAATTTGGCCTAAAATTGCAACTAACTTAACCATCGCTGTTGTATCTTCTAAACACATATAAAACATATAGTACATGTATATGGTTGATCTCAAATGAAGTTTGCTTATTGTCCCACCGCATCCCAGTGGTTGTCCATTGCACCCATATTCGGGGCAAACTGGGACACTTTTTATTTACTTTTTAAAAATGAATTCTGGAGAAAAGTATAACAGATGTTCCAGAATTTTTTGTATTATTATGTCATATTAAATATCAGCTATAACTAGAGTATAGAAGGCTACACAACAGGACAATAATAACAGAGATTTTTACAAAAATGTGAAAAATATCCCAGTGTACCCCAATTTCCCCTGTCAAATAAACCATCATAACGCATTTAGTTTTACTGTTGGCGACATTGTGCCAAACTACGAGGGCGAGGATTCGTTCTACCTTATTTTTACTACCCTAGAAAATGCCACCCTGAAAGTAATTGAATATTAATTCTGTTCTCAGTTTGTGGGTACTTGGCACCTAATATCAACCTACAACTACCGGAACACATCGTCAACTAGCGTCCACTCCGGGATACTCTACTACGGGATGAAAGATAACGGCAAACTCTTGGGGTATTTCTCTGGAAAATTCGGGTGAGTAATGGTCCCATACGGATGTTTATGATGCTGTGTGACGCAAAGCTCTTTTACAGCAGGTAACACTCGCTAGAGAAAAGGCGACGGTCTCGTCTCTCCCGAAGTATACTATAAAAAATACTACCTCATTGGTAATTGGGGTGCGTTCATTTGTCATATTAGACCACCAAGTTCTTGGGGCAAGCAGTTCAGCAAACTTTTTTTTTATTTTAAATATTTTCTTTAGGAGAAAATCCCTTAAATTTACGTTTACCACGCGCTATGTTCTGACATGATATCATATTTGGATACTGTTTCTCTTTTCTGTTTACTGCATTGGCGTATGTGCTCGTGTGAGTAATTACAAGAGGCGTCTTTTTAAAGTTATTTCTCTAAACTAGCGAACTAATTGGCTAACAGATGTAGTTTTAAATTCGCACGGGATTCATAATGTTCAGAGATATTATATCTGAGTTCGCTGAGATTGACCTTTGAACTCCTATTGATAAACGGAGAGACTTACCGTAAAATGGGAATTAACCCTAAACAATGAATTCTGAAAAAAAGATGAGAATGGAACCTCATTTAACATAATAACTTTGTGATTGGGTGCATTTCCTTCCCGAACAAATCAATATACCGGATTTCCATTTGAAAATTTTAATTGGCCAATCAAATGGTTCAAAACCGGACGATATCCTATGATACACTATTGTCTGTACCAATCGATGAAACACGTAAATAATGTGTTTTTTAGGGAAAACTCAAGTATCTGCCTGCCAGCGACCCGCATAGATATGTACCCACGGTGCGAGGATTCAGAAGAGGGTACATGGCAGATTGCACAATCCTTGTCCACAGTCCCGTACGTCTCGGGAATCATCTCGACCCTTTCTGGTGAGGATAAAACACTGTAAACGAAAAAAAAAATGTCTGAGAAATATAACAAAATTTGACCAAACATGATCAAATAATTCACACAAATCAATGAATTTTGCGATGACGTAGAGATTGGTGATGAATATTGACCATAACACGGTGTTTGATTATATACAATGTTAGAAGTAGACGATAGTCATGTTCGCATTGATATACAATCTCTCCCGAGAACACCTGTGCTGAACACCTGTGTACAGACAATGTTGCATACTCCTGTGTGAAAGGAACTGTCCTTAAACCGATAAGTTAATGGGCAACTGACATCAATGTACTTAGTAGAGATAATCCAGGTTAGAGAGGGACTTCTCTAGAATGGAAGTAAAAAGGGTCGTTTTTGCCCAATGACCTCAACAATATATACAAGTGAGAGACATCCGCCATAGGCGACCATGGACATACATATCTATCAAATCTGCACATGTTTTGTCCTGTATTAAATATTAGATTTCTCTAACCTTATATAGACCTGGGATATATAGCCTTATTCCGAAAGGGTTTTATCCCCTTCTACCAATAGGGGCGCAGTGGTGCAGGAAACTTCCGGTAGTACCAAAGGCCCTCGCAAATCGTTTACGTAATCAATTATTTTATTATTTTGCAATATTAAATTTGAAATGTGTACAATAACTTTCCATTATATGTTAAACCTGGAACTAATTGCAGAGTCCTTTAGTAAAAATGAAACCGATGTCATTACTTGCCAAAAGTAGATTTGTATGCCTTCAATCTTAAAGAGCGGCGAATATTCAGGGGGAGATAATACAGTGAATAGAGTCAGAGACTATCTTGTTTCATATTGTAGCGGTGTGGAAGGTGATCTACACGGATTACCAGACATCGGTGGTGTACGTGTGTCAGAGGGAGCGAGAGGACGGCACCTGTGATCCTCGGTTCACCCGTGTCTCCATCTTCAGTCGTACATGGGATATTGAGGAAGATGAGGTAGCGTTCCTTGAGGAAAAGGTGGCCAAGTCGTGTGTGGATATATCACAACTATGGAGAACCACCCAGGAGAGTAAGTCATGTTAATTACAACCTACAAGTCACTAACAAGACACTAACAAACTAATGGTTTATTGATAACTTATTTAGTAAATGTTTTTTAAAAAATTAACAACTATATTGTATAATATATCAGTAAGACAGAAATTCTTTTTGCTTTGTCGCCGTTCGCAAAATTACAAATTTCGCGAAATTTGGTACGAATCCTTATATTCCATTCTTTCGCTTTGCATCGAAGAGGCTTTGTGGAATTCCATTGCTCTACCATATTCATAACGGTTTATATAGATGCATTTAAATAAAACACACGCGCTTTCTTGTCATCAGTGCGCATGCTCGTATCATACGCCGTGATCATTGAAAATCTGTTTCATTCCTGTAAACCTGAAACGCTTTGACATCATCTTGTCGGAAGCCATTTTTTGCTTAGTTTTATTTTTTACGGATTTTTATTTTATTATTTTTTTTTATTTTACGATAAATTTCTCTCAAATTCTAATCAATATGATGGAGAGTAAATTACTTTATGACATTTTAGATAAGAAAAATGCGAGAAATGGACAGAAAAGACGGAAAACAAGACCTTCTGAGGTAACCTTGTTGTTGCCATTTTGATTTTTTCCATGATTATTTGTACCAGGGATTATGCAAATAGTCTCAAAAGATTCACGGAAAAGTCAGAAAGATGCAGCTCTCTTGTTCCCTTCCCTTCGAAACTGCAGTGCAAAGTTCGGTGGAGGAAGCCAGATAGAGTCGAATGCTGTATCAATACAACCGATGCATTTGAGTAGTGGTTGTTATTGTTTTCAAATTTAATTTTAAAAAAAGGCATAGAACTATAACTTTAACAATATTCACATTGTCTATACTACCACTGCTCTAATCAACAGGTGACTGCTACCCTGAGATAAATAAGTTGCTCAAAGCTGAGAAGTAGTCGCTGTCCGAACCACACACTCTGCCGTCATAAACTGCGGGTAACTATTGTTTGGTGTTGCGGTACTCTATACGTTCCTTGAGACATGATTAATTCCGGTGTTTTATGAGTTTCCATCAATCCACTAACTTGCTTCCTGGTACTCAGGGTCTCAATTAGAACTGAACCCCTGGCAGTGATTAATGAATGGTCGCCGCTACATGGGAGATCAAACATGGTTGATGGGTATGCTGTAACTATCAGGCGGGGACAATGCGCTGGCTCTAAAGGACGATGAATTACCATACATTGGACGGTAACTAAATACGATTAGAAAGTTTTCTGATATATTTTTTATGGGAATAAGTCAGTTAGCCTGAAATGGCCTATATCCTGTGTTTAGGTATATTTCTGTGGATATAATGCCCTTATTCCGCCCAGACTTGGTATACTTCTTGTCAAGCATTGCCCGAAAGGGATATCGGATAATCGTTGCATTCCGCGCATAGTTAGCCAATTAGCATGGAATTAGGCGTATATCCTAAAAACGTGTTTCTTTGGAGGCAATACCTTGATCCAGCTGTGGTTGAGGCGGATGTTACATAATTGTGGCTTTCAGCGAAAATAAATGGGGTTGCTGTTAGCCTGATATGGCAAATATCCGGTGTCAAGGGCTAATGAAAATGACTGGATTCCTTCCAAACTTGACAATCATGGTGTCTAGCATGGCCCTAGGAGGGCATTGCGCAAATGTAGCATTCCGCGCATATTAATTAACTCAAAATGACAAATAGACTGACAACCCAGTATGCATTACCTTTCTCGTTAGTTGCACCCATCTGATCAGGAAAAGTTTGAGCCCCTGGTAGTCTTGCTATCACAGTTTCAGAAAAAGATGAATTGGGATAATGTTTGGCGCTCCCAGAAAGGCGTAAGAAGAAGATTTAGCGCGGGGGGATAGCCCATTTCAAGATTGCGGTACACCCCGAACCGCACAGACCTGAGAGGGAGGGAGTATTAAGTAGGTTGAAGAAAGATAACCGCGCACAAGATATGTGCATTCTGGAAATTTTATGTGTTCTTCTGTTACTTACAATTTAAATATGTTTTCATTCTCAGATAGAAAGCTGATGTGGAGGGCCGAAGAATATTTTTACATCGCCACGGAGAATATATGGATCCACAACTTGTTATTGAGGAACATCTATCAGAAAACTGGCATCTGAGTTACTGTGTGCGGTGATAGTGGAGAACAATTCACAAACATACACAATGAAATATGCATATTAACGGTGTTTCTGTACCATCAAGAGATATATTGACTGAAACAATGAAGACTAGATGTTTTTCTTTTCAAAGATCTCTATATTCCACCAAGAAGCGTATTTTTGCATCAATCCATATTTGGACGTTTCTGATAATTGGAACAGTGTATGTTTAAGAAATAAAATGAAAACCGGGGAAGAGGTTTCAAAATTTCGAGATAAACACCAGTTGGCAATAGTCCAGCAGTTTAGACGCGAGGGCACAGTCCGAGGTTCTAAACTTCTGGATGACTTTCGAGAT
The DNA here is from genome assembly GCA_036873755.1 of Hanleya hanleyi. Taxonomy (NCBI): domain Eukaryota; kingdom Metazoa; phylum Mollusca; class Polyplacophora; order Lepidopleurida; family Hanleyidae; genus Hanleya; species Hanleya hanleyi. The sequence goes on from JAVTVY010053748.1 coordinate 11,802, forward strand.
AAACACCAGTTGGCACGAGTCCAGCAGTTTAGACCCGAGGCCGCAGGACGAGGTTCTAAACTTCTGGACGACTGCCAACTGGTGTTTATCTCGGAAATTTGAAATCGATTTCCGAGGTCTTTATTTCGATTCGGACATGCACAATCGAATATTTATTGCGAAATTGTATTAAATTAGCTAAAATATGTTAGTGTATGCCTTCCACATTGATCAAAACAATTTTTGAATGGGGCGTCACATCCCGCTGGTCAATGCGAACATTGTTGCAAACTGCGAGATAGTGTACATTTTGCGCGCGCTCACTATAGTTATTCTCGCCAGCGGACAGCGTCACAGCACTGCAGGTGTTCATCGGTGTTTATCGGGAATAGAACACCACTTTCGGTGCAATGCTATAAAATTGAAACGAACTGGAGATATTTTACTTTATGCTCATATTGAAACTTGATTGTTGTGTTCAATTATGGTATTGCACAGGGAGTCTGTCTGTCGTCACAATAATTAATTAATTAATTTCTTGCTATTTTTTACCAGTTTGTTCTGCGGATAGCTGGCCTTGCTGTCAATTCTCGACAAAACAAGCTTTATTGACCTTGAGATACTTTTGTGGAATTTGAATTTTAACATTTTGTCTGCTATGAGAAATTCAGACAAATCTGCTAGGTTTGAATCGCATCAAGCTGACACAGCAAGCGAAACTCAAGCTAGGGAGTCCAACAATGCCGAGTTTAATATTATAAGATGGGCTTACTTCGCCATAACTTTAACATATTTTATTGTCCACGCGAGTTATCCTGTGTTTTTCTTAACTGAAGTGCAGGTGTTTAGATCACTTGAGGTGTGCTGTTCACGAGGTGAATGTTTCTGAAAGACTACTTGCTATAGGAGCATTGTTACCACTTTCCTGTAATGTGGGATAACTTCGTCACTGAAGGAATTGGAATCATCGGTCGAGTTTACCAAATCATAGTGCATCTCTGTCGTCTTATTGGGTATCTGAACACGTTCACGTCCATCCAAGTAAGATTTGACGAGGTGAGTTGCAGTAGTAGACTTGAGCCCACTTAAAGGATAGCCTAAGGTGGCCCCAAGCAAGTCATGTATGACATTCTCCGCAGCGCGAACCTTGGTCCAAACCTTATTTTCAGAATAGCGGTGACCGCAATGACTTACAGATTGGGTGGCGAAATTTGAAGAACCATGATATATCCCTCATAGCACCGGGACCACCACATTTCACCTCGCTACCCCTATGCCACCTCAACCGATTCAACTTGAAGTCTTCTGCAATGCATTATTTGTATTCATATCCTTTAGAAAGGATTGGCCTTAGCCTAATCTTATGAATGATGCGTTCGTCATCTTAATATCATATTTGTGCGTCCAGCCCTCAAATTTAGGTCGTGTTAATGTACCATTTTTGTGGAAATTCTGTCTCATGTTATGTCCTGGAGCGTGTGAGTGGATGTTGCACTCGAGACCCAAGCAGATAATCGGCAACGGGCCAGTAAACTTATTCATAAAACATGGTCAACATAATTTAGAAGTTATCCTCGGGCGGCGAAGCAAACCTATCTTACTACTTGGGGGTCGGGTGTCCGCTATCCCAGGAAAGCAGCAGGCCCCAATCGGCTTTGTTGAACATCGACATTTACCGCAACCTTCCGCCCTCTATAACTAGACTAACCTTCCCCTTTATGCGCCTGTAAAAAAATACACAGCCATGTGTAACTGTCCTCATCAAAATTTCAAAAGGGAAGTTTGGGTTTGACCGTATAAAACAGTCGTGAACCAAATGGTTCGAGGCGGGTTTTTGGCGAGGATGTTCAAAATGGTTGTCCATTTTACATTATACAGGTGGATAAAGATGAAGTCCAGTACAGCTAGCGAGAGGGAGAGAACTCATACAGGAAAAGAGACGCCAAGAGAACAGTTAGCTGAGTCTAATCACGATAACTATCAGCTTGATACAGAAGAGGTTCAGTACGGGTTACAAGAACAATAAATGAGGTGATATGTTCACACTACATAATCATCGACTTCGCTCTTAAGCACTGGTGAATACGACACAGTGCCTAAACTTATTCTGACCATAAGAAATTACAAGCGTCTAGTCCGTCATTCATAATCCAGCCGTCGTCCATTAGAGAATATCCGCGTCCATAATCCAAAGACCTATTCCATTTTCCATATAACAGTATTAGCACCAAATTCAAAAAGACAATCATAGTATACATAAACATAGGCTTGTTTCCTGCAAGAGAGAAGCGGTCAACAGTTTTCAATGATGCCGGCAAGACATCATGATGTTCCAAAAATATCAAATCCGTATCGCTGATCAGTATTCTTAATCCATAATATTCGTTGTAAGTCGTCATCTAAAAAGATGTATCTCAGTCACGCTTTGATTGTGACTGTTCATATGAGTACCATGAAGATCTTGAAGTACATGGGTTCATACGGCCCCTAGCCCCGGGTTAAGCGGAATTAGACACAAGTTACGAAACGTAGCGCCATAGATCTTGCACGCTACGTTCGTATTTTGCTATCAGCATGCGATATGTATCGCCAAATTTGAGAAACTTTGAGTGGAGGCGCTTGGTGGAATAGCCCTGTTTTATAAGTTTCTGCAACAATGTTTTGTGACGTTGATTAAAATCATCACATTTAACACAGGATCTAGCAAATGCTACTAAGCGAGATATGTATACGCCATATGCAGGTCCCACTGGAATATTACTATCCAGAAAGGGATAGTTTACGATGTCGAAATTGTAATCATCTCTTTTGTCATAAAGTCGACGAGAGAGAATGCCCGCTTCATTTTTATAGAGATAGAGATCTAAATAAGATGTGCCTGTAGGGCTATCTGTAGTTTCCTTCAAACCCAGTGAAGGTGGATATATATCCTTCACTGCGTCATTTATATAGCGATTATCCACAGCGAGAAGATCGTCTATATAGCGTTTGGTGAATGAGAAGGAACGGGCTTTGAATGGATCGGTTTTTGAAAGCGCCTGCATATAGTCATATTCATAAGAGAACAGAAACAGGTCGGCCAACAGGGGTGCACAATTAGTACCCATTGGAATACCTATATGCTGCTGATATATTGTGTTGCCAAATTTTACATAGATATTTTTAATGAGAAATTCAAGCAACTCTATAAACAAAGAAACATCCCATGAATGATATCTCTTGTATTTAAAGACTTATTTGATGCGATTGGCAGTAACAAGCCACTTTATATATTCAATCGCTAAGTTAGTCTTGATTATCAATGCTCCAAACGCTGAACATATATATTATATGGGGTTTGATTCTGCCTAAACAATTTACCTCTCTGTATTCCATACCGTAGAGAGGTTACTCGGGAATTCTATTGGCTGATAATCCCTGAGGACTGATTGGTTATGACAGTTCAGATCGTCTTGTATTGGGCGATGATCGTTCATTCTCCAGGCCTGATGAGTGTTTTCGGACCCGATATCTTCCACAATGCGGAGAATGTATCTAGATCCAGACATAATTTTGAACCGACGGCGCCAAGCCATGGCAACCAGTCTAACTATTCTAGATTCAGCCCTGTCAGACATTAACGCACCCAAACTCCCACAGCTTGTGTATATGATATTGTGGATGGTGTGGCGGGTACTAAAATATATGCAATGCGATCCTCAAGCTTGTTGTTGATCTCTTCCGTTTTCTGCTGATGGAGTGGCGTGCGTACATTCGTTCCCTCGCATTAGATTTAACGAATGTTGACCTCGCGAGAGCGTGGCTGAGGCACGAGATTTTGATGTTTCTCAAGATTTGGGGTGATCTAGGCGGCGTCCATGAAGAGTTTCCCGGTAACTTTTCTTCAAATCATCTGGATACATCTTCATCTTGGAGACTCGAAGAATATCAAGAGAGAGAGAGAGAGAGGGGGGGGGGAGAGAGAGAGGGGGGGAGAGAGAGAGAATTAAGGTTTAATGTCGTGTTTAGCAATATTTCAGCTATATACATGTATGTTTCACCGTGAGATCTTCGTGGCATGGAACACACCTTGGAACTGGGTTTTTTTTGGTAAATGTGAGTTAATCGTGTATGGCCGATTCTACATCGCCTGATCATGGTTTGATCGAAACGTTTTTGGCTGTTGAGATGAATATCAAGATCAGGAAATCGACTTTTTCCTGATCTTCTCGCTGTAGACGATCTTCTCGCTGTGGATAATCGCTTTGTAAATGACGCAGTGAAGGATATATATCCACCTTCACTGGATTTGAAGGAAACTACAGATAGCCCTACAGGCACATCTTATTTAGATCTCTATCTCTATAAAAATGAAGCGGGCATTCTCTCTCGTCGACTTTATGACAAAAGAGATGATTACAATCTCGACATCGTAAACTATCGCTTTCTGGATAGTAATATTCCAGTGGGACCTGCATATGGCGTATACATATCTCGCTTAGTAGCATGTGCTAGATCCTGTGTTAAATGTGATGATTTTAATCAACGTCACAAAAGATTGTTGCAGAAACTTATAAAACAGGGCTATTCCACCAAGCGCCTCCACTCAAAGTTTCTCAAATTTGGCGATACATATCGCATGCTGATAGCAAAATACGAACGTAGCGTGCAAGATCTATGGCGCTACGTTTCGTAACTTGTGTCTAATTCCGCTTAACCCGGGGCTAGGGGCCGTATGAACCCATGTACTTCAAGATCCTTATGGTACTCATATGAACAGTCACAATCAAAGCGTGACTGAGATACATCATTCTTTAGATGACGAATTTACAACGAATATTATGGATTAAGACTACTGATCAGCGATACGGATTTGATATTTTTGGAACATCATGCTGTCTTGTCGGCATCATTGAAAACTGTTGACCGCTTCTCTCTTGTAGGAAACAAGCCTATGTTTATGTATACAATGATTGTCTTTTTGAATTTGGTGCTAATACTGTTATATGGAATATGGAATAGGTCTTTGGATTATGGACGCGGATATTCTCTAATGGACGACGGCTGGATTATGAATGACGGACTAGACGCTTGTAATCTATATATGAAACCTTGGCAAGGAATGTTACCACTTAACTTCCAAAGACAAATAAATCAAAATATTAAAAAATAAACTGCAACCAATTACACCATATAATTTGCCTGCACAGCATGAAACCAACCAACGCTCATTTTGACCAGATTATTCTCGAAGATTGAAAATGATTTATTGGAAATGATTATGAATAGTATTTGATCCAAATGAATTCCAAGTGGTTAATCCAGAGCCTATTAACAAACGCAACGTAGGGACAGTAGAAACAAACAATATTAAACGTCTTCTATCCAATGGATTTCCCAGTCGTTTTGAAATACCAAGGCCTGAATTGCATATGATTAAATGCAACATAAAAAGGGTGGTGAAAAACGATGTCAGCGCATTGACAAGAAGTCATATGATCCCACAGACAAATATACTGACAGCATATTTCTAAAACATCAAAAGAACAAAAAGTGATCCCTCTGATTATTTGTATCCCAGCCACGCTTTGATTGTAGCTGTTTATGTGGACATATTGGACTGGCATGACCACACGGCTCCTAACCCCGGCTTGAGCAGAGCCATGATATAATAGCCTTATCAAGTCATCTGTTGGAAAGTATGGAAGAGCCGCCTGTAGTCTTTCCATGCTCTTGCATGTACTTCAAGATCCTCATGGTACTCATATGAACTGTCACAATCAAAGCGTGACCGAGATACATCATTCTTTAGATGACGACTTTACAACGAATATTATTGATTAAGAATACTGATCAATGATACGGATTTGATATTTTTGGAACATCATGATGTCTTGCCGGCATCATTGAAAACTGTTGATCGCTTCTCTCTTGCAGGAAACAAGCCTATGGTTATGTATACTATGATTTTGTTTTTGAATTTGGTGTTAATACTGTTATATGGAATATGTCTTTGGGTTATAGACGCGGATATTCTCTAATGGACGACGGCTGAATTATGAATGACGGATTAGACGCTTGTAACTTGCAAAGTATATGAATGATTTTGTGTGTTGCCATAATTCAAATTTATTTTTATCTGCTTCTTTGAGAAAAGTTTCATTCAAACAGAAAGCTAAGGGTTCATAATCCTGAGTTAACAACTGAAGCTCATGTAAATTTGGCCCAACTCCTCTGCAGTTCCATTGGAGGAGGGTTGGAGACTGAGACATTTTTAGTCTATATGAAGAAATAACACACAGGAGTACAAGCATTAGGAAATGGAGATCAACTTAGCCATTATGAACGTTTAATTTCTGCTCTTCTCGCAACTGCTGCATATCTTTGTCTTTATTTCTATATGTTCTCTCTTCTTTTCACATTTCTTTTTCGACCTCTGGTTTAAGGAAGTCTTGTCGGGTCGCTTATTATCACAAGATTGATCCATGTGCTCAACGACTGGGTTTTTGTCTGCGGAGGGGTTTATAGGTGTATCTGTGTAGAGAATGGAGTTATCAACTTCCCCTTCACCTTGCTTTTCATCTTCCGTGAGTATCTCATTGCTAGCGTCATCACTAGTGAACTCCTTGAACACATCATCATTGAACACCGAGGGCAGCTCATTTCTAGCATCATCTCTGGTGAGCTCAGCAACTACATTTCTAACACCATCTTTCGTGAGCATAGCACTCACATCATTATCTGGGGGTGAAGTTCGAGTTACCACTAGGTTGTACAGGTGTAGAACTAATGTTTTCATCTTCACCGCCTAGGGGCCGTATGAACCCATGTACTTCAAGATCCCCATGGTGCTCATATGAACAGTCACAAGCAAAGCGTGACTGAGATACATCATTCTTTAGATGACGACTTTACAACGAATATTATGGATTAAAAATACTGATCAGCGATACGGATTTGATATTTTTGGAACATCATGATGTCTTGCCGGCATCATTGAAAACTGTTGACCGCTTCTCTCTTGCAGGAAACAAGCCTATGTTTATGTATACTATGATTGTCTTTTTGAATTTGGTGCTAATAATGTTATATGGAATATGGAATAGGTCTTTGGATTATGGACGCGGATATTCTCTAATGGACGACGGCTAGATTATGAATGACGGACTAGACGCTTGTAATTTCCCATCTACTAAGGGTAACTCATTTCTAGCATCATATGTGGTAAGCTCGGTTTCGACAAAAGCATCCGAAGGCACAGGTGAATGTTCACTACGACTGCCATCTACATCAAATGGCGGATTCCACGATAACCTAGTGCACTTTTCCGTCAAATTCTCCGTCCAACTGAAAAATTACATTAGCAACGTTCAAAATACTAAAAAACTAACTCCTTGCCATGTACATGTTTGCTAAACCCAGCAAAGTTGTGTAACCATTTTACCCTGTAGAGAGACAGTCTTATCCGGTATATTTCTTGTCTGCAGTATAATAGACAGACAGAAATGTAAATGTTGCTAATGTCACTTGTTCTAATGTCATTTGTCCATCATACTTTTTTTACAATAATCACCACAAATCAAATGTCAACTAATTTATTCAAAAAAAGATTTACAGTGATACTAGCTTGACGTTATTAAGATATATGTACCATTGCCAGTGTGTTAAATACCAATACATGGATACTATGAGCATTTAAAAAATGTTGCTTTTTTTGACATTAGCAAAATTTTGAAAAGACCCTGTATTACAGCATGGGTGATGTCATACACTGACAATGGTACAGATACATCAATACAATTGGCCTAATTCCACTGAGCATATGCAAGTGCTTGTTTAAGGGTTCACAACCGAGATAGAGGTATTTGTTGTGTAATAATTTACCGCTGGGGCATCTTTCATCCCGAGTCAAAACCCCGAGATTGCGCAGCAATCGAGGGGTTTTGACGAGGGATGAAAGACGTCCCAGCGGTAAATTATTACACAACAAATGCCGATACGGAGGTTTTGAATCCAATTCTAACCAGGAGATATATTTGAATGTAGAAATAATCAACAAATGCGCAAAACTGATTCTCTCTGAGCGCGGCTGGTACATTTTACCCCCGCCGCAAATACAAGCAGTGTTGCCTGGCTTGCCATAAAAATATATCGTGCATAACAACTGATTCTTTCAGTGCACAGAAATAAAATATTTTATTCATTCTTTATTGATTTTTTATACATATTTCTTGCCCAAGATTAACCACAGAAATACGAGAACTAATGAACTGCATGGAGGTGGTGTTCCCCAGCGTGTAAAGAAGTTGACCTACATGTCACGTGCTTGCCATGGATACGGTACAGGGACAGTGACATTTCCAACACGAGCAGGTTCGCGTTTGTCTGCATTTGTGGGCGAAGGGCTAGGAAGAACGAAGTTATATTATATATTTTTTCTCATACAGACTAGCGGGCAGTTTAGGGCTGGAAATGGAATGGTTCAGATATCGAGTGCCTTTGCACTCATTCAGTGTATCACGGAAAGTATGTTACTGTGTTATTGCGGGGGGAGGTAAACGCACTCTGCCTCAACCGTGATGAGCTGTTTCACGAGGCAGTATTTTGTATTCTTGCAAAACCCGTTGCTATGTGAAAGTTTACCCTATTTACAACATGTATTTGCACACGACACGCATAACACAGAAGGTTAGAATTTACTAGAAATTTCTTGTAAATATACAAAATAGATTTTGACGGAAAAATGACAGTTAACAAAAATGTTGCAGATGTCATTTTTGTTTTGTCCCGCTAAATTGAATACTATACATGGAATTCATAGGGGTTCCTGTTTATTTTCATCTTATGCAATTCATTGACAAGTTTAAGATAGTAAGATACAGGGCACATTGTTTATTAACGATATTTTTGAATTTATAGGTGTTGCAAATGTCATTTCCGTCAATGATTGACGGAAATGTGTGTTATTCAAATATGCCCGAACACTATGAACAAATAACACACAACGATTTAATATTTGGATGGATATCGGCCACGGCTTTATTCCATATTACAACAACTCTAGTGACGAGATCCCTACGGACATGCTGAAACGCCAACCTTTCGGTGTCCGGACGAATCAACTATCTTATAAACCACAACCGCTCCCTGTGAAAGTTACCAGGCAAGACCCACGTGATCCCCATGGAATTCATAGGCAATTATATTAAAGCCATATATGCTCCCTGTGTAATACCGCACCAGGCAAGCCCCACATTTGATCCCTATGGAAACATAGGCAATTTTATTAAAACCATATATGCTCCCTGTGAAATACGGCACCAGGCAAGCCCCACATCGGATCCCTATGGAAACATAGGCGAATTTATTAAAACCATATGCTCCCTGTGTAATACCACACCAGGCAAGCCCCATATCAGATCCCTATGGAAACATAGGCGACCCATAATCCTGATAATGCTCCCTGTGACATACCACACCAGGCAAGCCCACATCCCTATGTATCACCCATATAGGCAATGTTTCCCGCTATCTGCCCCCTGTGGAGCAGCTTCACTTAGTTTGCCCGCAAGGATCCCGCTACTGAACCTAATATGCCGTGACAAAATTGTAAAATACCTGAAACATTTCTGAATAAATGTGCAAACAAACCTCCAAAATACAAGCAATTACTTCAGATGTAACCAGTCCTAAACATTGTCATTCCTGGCAAAGCTTTCTTTGTTACACCAAACTGCGCCAAGTAGTTGAATTTGGTATCAGTTGATTACCTGTACAGGTCATCAGCTATATTGCTCCCTGTTCATCAGTTTGTCAAAATGGTCCGCTGGGTCAAACTGCTTTAGGAATGATCTCTGCTCACTCATTTCTTACTGGCAACTCCAGTGTGGCCACTTCCAAATATTCAAATGCTTCACATGGTTTGATCCTCATTCAGGAAAGTGACAATCTGTTAGGGCTGACTACCTTCCAAACATTCAACATTCGTACCCTAATATACACCCTTTTATGATAAAATGCCACACATGGCTTACATAATCCATATATCATATAAACAATAGAACTTCAGAGAAACCAAGTTAAACAAACAATGCCTTCACACTTTCTGATCCGATTCAGCATACATTTGATGGCATAGCATAGCACTGATACAGAAAGATTTAAATTGCTGAAATCTCCTCGTTCAAAATGTTTGTCATGATACAAAAATATTGTCCATATGTGATCAGGAATGTGTGCTCTTGCACTAATAGATATAATACACAATCAATTTATGTTCAGTGCAAATTGGTTCACACTGCAGTCATTTTTACACAAATGTCTCTTACTGAACTCAATTACCAAGAAGTTCACTGTTGCCAGATTATTCCCTGAAGTCTATTCATACATACAAAATTGCCAACCTCACACAGACTGTTGTTGCACTGGTTCGTATTCGAAGTCTGGTGTTTGTGGAACGATGTATGCACAAGTTATTTGTTATTTCATAGATTTGAACCTCGACAGATGAAAATTTATACACAGCAGTTTGTTGCTGCACTGTTTACAACCTGACTGATTTACAGTCACAAAAGTTCCTTGTTGCCAGGAATTGAACCCTGACTGATTTATATACAGAATGTCTTTGTTGCACTGATTGGGACCATGACCGACTTACTCACAGAAATTTGTTTTTCTTCGGATTTCAACTCAGAACTTCAGTGCTATACCTTACAGTTCGTCCTCACAAATGGAGTAGTTGCGAACAGCCATATTAAGCATATTAAAGATCCACGTGACCGAATCCTCATAGCAGATAGCAGTAAGAAATCCAGATATCAGATAGCAGTACCAGTCATCTTAGAACCATCAGCAGTACTTCTGAAATATAAAACGAACAAACCAGACAGCAAGCAATATCTGTTTAGATGTAACCTCCCTAATTCATACTGTAATAAAGAAATATATATCCCAGCCCCTCGAGGCACCATGAAGTACTCCTTGAATTAGGCCCGAACTGTGATCATTTGAACTTAACATAAAATGATAGCATACTTCAGTCTAGTGAACACTGTCAAGATAACAGTTCTTGAGCCCATTCTGTGGAATGAAAGCTATCTAACATTACTCAGTCAGTACTCTAAATCAAGCACAAAACCTATCAAGAGGGTCCAGGGAGTTCAAGGGAGAGGCGGGTGGGAAATTTTCTGATAACAATTTCCTTCCAGAAAGCCATCTGCTCTGATGGTCAGCATATCCGAAAAGGAATACCCGGATGTTCGAGGATTGTAACAAGGGACATAACCCGACGATGCAACACCTCCCCTCGGTTCAGGCAATAGAATAAATTGGTTTATCATGTAATTGTATTTATGATAAACTTTATTATTCAAATATGCCCGAACACTATGAACAAATAACACACAACTATTTAATATTTGGATGGATATCGGCCACGGCTTTATTCCATATTACAACAACTCTAGTGACGAGATCCCTACGGACATGCTGAAACGCCAACCTTTCGGTGTCCGGACGAATCAACTATCTTATAAACCACAACCGCTCCCTGTGAAAGTTACCAGGCAAGACCCACGTGATCCCCATGGAATTCATAGGCAATTATATTAAAGCCATATATGCTCCCTGTGTAATACCGCACCAGGCAAGCCCCACATTTGATCCCTATGGAAACATAGGCAATTTTATTAAAACCATATATGCTCCCTGTGAAATACGGCACCAGGCAAGCCCCACATCGGATCCCTATGGAAACATAGGCGAATTTATTAAAACCATATGCTCCCTGTGTAATACCACACCAGGCAAGCCCCATATCAGATCCCTATGGAAACATAGGCGACCCATAATCCTGATAATGCTCCCTGTGACATACCACACCAGGCAAGCCCACATCCCTATGTATCACCCATATAGGCAATGTTTCCCGCTATCTGCCCCCTGTGGAGCAGCTTCACTTAGTTTGCCCGCAAGGATCCCGCCACTGAGTGTGTCAATACACACTGCACCCACCAAAATCCCAAGGGCAATTCTGCAAACAACTCTGACTCTGATCATCGAGAATAGATGATGCTCATTATGGTCTTGTGAGTGGAGTTGTAAATGCTGAAAATTCTACCCATTCAAGATTATACTAGTTATCCAGGCTTAGCGCACTTTGAATATAATATCCTCAACCATCATATAATAATGATTTGTCAAACCGGCACCCCAAGGTTGAAATTAACATAATTTCATACCATATTCCTAACTTTGCATCTGGACATCCATAACTTTACATGATTTCCCCTGATAATACACACATTATACGCCTTGTGACTTTGGGATGTCAGACCGCTCATTCCGGCTTGACCACACTGTGGACAAATCTTCACAGGCACACAATCATTGTAAATCCGATGAATTTCTCGATGCTCTAAAAACAAGTACGGTGCAATATGGTAATCATGCATCTGTTTCATGCATTGTAACTTCTGTCACCATTTACCTCCCCAAAACCACTGGTTTTACACCCATATTTGAATCACACACCCAGTGACACTGATAGTCACCCTGCATAGCTGCCAATTATATTAGGCTCAAAGTATTCTTTCCAATTATCCATTCTCATATGCCTGTATTCTTATACAATATGGGTGCCACCATGTTAGCTTTACAAACTCTGACCTTTAAGGACAAACCTACCCAACAGAGTGCCACAATTTTCCCACATGTGCACGATCCGATTTTGTTTGACACTCCATGAATTACCTCCCTTGAACCGAAACGACCAAAAGCTATTAATTGGCTTCTCTCACATACAGCAAACAGTATTTAAATGGACGAGTGAGTGTTTTCTATCTCCCTATCACTCACATCAGTTTCATGTCATGGGAGATCTGTTGTTTTCCCATCCACCCTAGCTATGGATCATCATAATGATAGACTGATGATTATGATTATGAATACAACTTGTATGCCAGTCACCGACCAGCCAATCAGTTGCCCATAACTTTACTTTTCGAAACCCTGTCGATCCAAACTTCCCAACGTCTCACTTCAATATCACATAATTGATTTTGAAATGGTGGGCGAGAAATAAACATTTAGCGTACCAGCGAGAATAAATTTGCGCTTAGCAATTGGATGGAACAGGCGACATCCGCCTCCAAAACAATAATCAGGCTACACCAGACTATTTTTTAATAGCCAAACATTTTAATATGGGTGTCCAAAATTCAGGCCCTTTGTATTGAGCCGGGGCGTGATAACTCTCATTTCCCTGAAATTGATATCAAGAGAGCGAGTAAAGACTCCCAGACAAATGAAATTTTTATGAAACAATATTGTGATCACTCCGCATGTCACCGAAATCATTTCTCGGCTATTTCTTTGAAGAGCTATTCACAGCTCTCAGCCGCTGTTGCTATTTTTAAACACCAAGGTCTGAAAATTGCTCTCTTTCTCCAGTTTAGTCCCTATGTAGTCCATTTTCTATATCTGCCATGTTACATCCGTCATGTCTGTATGATTTAGGCTGTCCAAAATCTAGGTTATCCAAAAGAATGCTGCACCCTGGGGGTTACCTGGATTCTCATATCAAAATAACACTGGCCAAATGGCAGCTACAACCACCCTAGCCACCCATGAACCAGGACAAATAAGCCCAGGCAAATCTCTCAAGATTTCACTGAGTTAGTGCAGATAAAATATTCGAAATAGTTCATAGCAGTTTGCCTTATTCTTGTTTCATCAGCGACTGCTTGTTATCCCTTATTAACTGGCCTTCGAGTGGCACACTGTGGAAAGTGATAATAAAATCACAACATATTATGATGCAAATAAACCAGCCCAAAAACTGATGAAAACTTCGTTTCATCTAACTCCCTAAACAAATTCATTTCAGACTGCATGCCTATATCATGTATATCCGCGAGCACATGATGATGCAGCCACGCCTTGGAGAGTGATCACGCTCTGCCATCTACCACTATGTCCTTCCTTGATTCCGGGAGAGTGACAGTTCCCTCTCCTTAAATATCCCAAAAATATGCTTTTCCTTTTAAGAATAACAGTTATCCTTCCTAAATCTTATCTTGCAAATCTCTCCAAAATATTCACACAAGAGCTCTCATCCGCTCTCTTTCCATTTTCATATTTCAAATTCAATGCCTGTGATATTGCAACTCACCTGCACAATTGCGCCATCAACAGACAAACTGTAGGCCAACCGTAACCCAAGCAGCTGAATTCCTGACCCCTCTCATTCCGCGACGGAGAGCTGGACCTCCCAACACTCGATCTGTGAAAGGCATTCACAGCGGCAGCTTTCGCCGACTTCAACTTCAAGATCGATCCTGCTGCATGGTGACGGGTGTAGCATGTTGTTGCTGTTGTTGTTGTTGTCGTCGCCTGTCCGCGGCGCTGGATCGCATATCAATCTGCACCAGAGCAGGATTGCCCATATCCGAGACCACTACACGGCACACATCTGCCAAAATACTAAGAATAAAATTAAGAGAGGAATGGTACGAGTGGTGGTGGACAGAGAAGAGTTGGGTATTGCGGGGGGGGAGGGGGGGGTATGTCGGGTGAAATTCACAACCAATCTAACTGGCAAATTTAAAGAATTTTCTCAACCATCTGACCGTAATATGCCAGTATATCTCAGCTATACAATGTTGAAAATCATATCTATAGACAAATCACTTCCAAATAAACAGATTATCGCAAAATTTTCTGATAACAATTTCCTTCCAGAAAGCCATCTGCTCTGATGGTCAGCATATCCGAAAAGGAATACCCGGATGTTCGAGGATTGTAACAAGGGACATAACCCGACGATGCAACACCTCCCCTCGGTTCAGGCAATAGAATAAATTGGTTTATCATGTAATTGTATTT